>CM032413.1:7605874-7653374 GCA_019049475.1 Eueides isabella | reverse complement strand
ATGCCGGTGAACCGAAACCGGAAACCAATCAAAACCAAAATAGAAACGCGCAAAACCAAGACAACGAGCGTGTCAACGAACCTATTGACTACAGGATTGAGCCACGTCACCACGTGTTGTACGTGAACGTGGGGCCGCAGGTGAACACGTACAGGTTCCCCCGGGAGTTTTCAACCCCGGAATTACCCGGTATAAGGGGTTTAAACATGCAGAGACGCCATGTTGACGCCAGTTCTCTGGTTACGGACTTTGCCATAAGACGATTTGGCAGAGCCGATGGTGAAGATCTCAATATAATTCACATTGGCCCCAATGGCCCAGTGGTTTTCGGTCAGAATATGGCTTCAAGACCTGATAGATCCAATCTGAGGTTCCTATCCGTTAACGGGTATAGGAACGTAACGGATCGAAGCCTGGTCCATTTGGCAACGGCTGCGCCAAATTTAACGGAAATCGACTTTTCCGATACTAACGTAACGGAATCGGGCGCTGAGAGTTTTAGAAGCTTACGACCGGATTGTAAGCTTGTTTATACCAAGTTTACGGAAAGTGAAGAGTAGGGGTTTTTTTTACGGAAAATGGTATAATGGTGGTATTTTTTTTGAAAGTAATGCAATGTAATTGTGAATTTTTTTTTCGGAAATTAAATTTTATTGGGTAGATTTACGGAAAGTACACAGTGGGATTTTTTTACGGAAGAATGATTAACGAAAAGTGAAGTATTGTCGTGAGTTATGCCACTAAACATAGTGTCTAAGAAAATAAAATAGTGTCTTATCACTCAACTATTTCATAATTATCTTACGAAAGAAGCGTTTAGTTAGAAATTCATATCACTTTTTTTTATCAATTTTAAATTAATCTTTAAATAAAAATTGCTATGTTTAGTTTACTATGCATTAATAATTTCATCAATTAGGTGAAAAAATCGGCGTTCAGTTACGGTATTCAACACTAAGTGTGGTAAAAATTGAGTGGTGCGTGTTTAATGTAGTGTTTCAACACTAGTTTCCCTCTTTTTTTTTTTTTTTTAAAGCAAATGGAATTGTAAAAAATAGATGTAATATTTTTTTTTAATTATTATTTCTATAAATAGTATATTCAAACTCAATTATTTTGCATTGAGACTAAGGTATTTAAATAAACAGCCTTCTGTTTCCAGAATTTAATTAAAAAATATATATATTTGGGCTGGAATTGAATGAAGGGCTTTTTAAAAACGTTAATTAAATTTACAAAACTTTTAGTTTGAACTTCACGCTGTATCCCGCACATGGCAGGGCGGGCAGAGGGAACTTGAGAACCTAGTGTTAAGACACTCCGTTCCACACTTTCCGCCTAATTTGAGGCATGACGTGTTGAGTAATGGAACTCAACGCCGCGTTTTGCTTCTACCAGAGTGAAGAAATGAAAACATTAAATATTTAAATTGAAAATATTAAATATTTTATTTCCTCTCGTGTGTATCGAACCCAGAACCTGTCGGTTACAGTCACACGCTTGTGCCGCTGCGCCACGACAGGCCTTGAAAACAAATTGATCACAAAGTATTGTTAATTTAACATTTATATTGTAATCAGCAAATGTTTCTTTTCACGATCTTCCAAGAAAAATGTCCAATTTATTAATAGATCTCATGTTATTATTAATTTACGGATTTCCGATTCGATGTCAATATCGATTTTTGAAATTGAAAAAAAAAATCGATTTTTAACTATCGATCATTTTTAGTAATAATTTCTAATGTCGTTTTTCAATTTTAATTATGGTTATTTATCAAAGAAAAAATGGCAAATTAAAATTTTAAACTTATTTTATGTAAATATTAGTAATAAGTATATGGTAATTCTGTGAAACTCTTCTTAGTTTAAGGCATTTTACGATATATGTCATTATTTATTTGCGCGGATTTTTTTTTTATTTTTAACGTCAAAAGGATTGTTTTATTGTATTATCTGTGGATTCATATTAAAAATGTTTATATTTTTTTTTTCATAAATAAGACCAACATACATTTAGGGGAGGTGAAATGATAATATTAAAATTACATACTGGCTTTTATCAGGGCGCGGTGTTAAGCGCCGCCGTTCCAATATCTTGAATTCTTATGAATGAGAACAGAGTGCTTGACGTGAAGTGTTTTTCTGCCTACCTTACTTTATATAGATTACAGCGTGAAACTGCGTGCTGACTTGACCAGTTTGTCTGTGGCACCGTAACAGCCTCAATATGAATGTACCAATATGAGTGAGGCTTTTTTAACCAAAAACCTCACTCATCATTCAGCTTTTTTAACCGAAAGCCTCTTTCATCATTCAGGTATTTTAACCGAAAGCCTCATTCATCGTTCAGCTGTTTTAACTGAAAGCCTCATTCATCATTCAGCTTTTTTAACCGAAAGCCTCATTCATCATTCAGTTTTTTTAACCGAAAGCCTCATTCATCGTTCAGCTTTTTTAACCGAAAGCCTCATTCGTCATTCAGCTTTTATTACCGAAAGCCTCAGTCATCATGCAGCTATTTTAACTGAAAGCCTCATTCATCATTCAGCTGTTTTAAACGAAAGCCACATTCATCATTCAGCTTTTTTAGCCAAAAGCTTCATTCATCGTTCAGCTATTTTAACTGAAAGCCTCATACATATTCAGCTTTTATTACCGAAAGCCTCAGTCATCATGCAGCTATTTTAACTGAAAGCCTCATTCATCATTCAGCTGTTTTAACCGAAAGCCTCATTTAGTCTCGGTGGTTTTTAGCTGTGTTTTATGAAATTGAGGTAAGCAGTTCTAGAGCTACGAGCACTTTGCCAAGATGAAGTTCTTTTATGGTCGGGGTTTATTTGAATTTGAATTGTATTTTGTTTGATTGATACGACGTAAATGTTTTTATCCCCATTTTGTAGTCAGCCACAGATAATAAAAATGAAAAATATATATAAAAAAAAATAACAGCAATTGATTAAAAAAATAACAATATTAGAAATAATATATTTTAAATAATGGTATATATGTTAGGATTTTAAGACCATCGTGTCCATTGGTCTAGAGCAGTGTTTCCCAAAGTGTGCCCCACTGGGGAGGCATTTTGGAAATTGGGGGGGCATTTTGGCAATTGGAGGGGGGCAATTAATGATTCAACAAAAGAAAAATTTTCCCATCTCCAAGGTATTTATAGCCAACGCTTGGCCTAGGGGGCACATGGTGGTTTTAGAAATTCAAAAGTGGGGCTTGGACTAATAAAGTTTGGGAAACGCTGGTCTAGAGCCTGATTATAAAGTCGACGGTAGGTAGTGAGTTCGTTTCCCCGTCGTGGGATTGAATATTGTCTCCGTTCTTTTCTCTATTTTATAATTTATTCATATAATTCTTATAGACTGTTTAAATAAGTTCTTTTTGCTGTTTTTTTTTTCATTAAAACAGCATTTTAAGTAATCTATGTGTAATCTTTAATTATAATTATAATAAAATTACTGAACAATCTGATTTTTTGGTTTTATTTATTTTTGTGTGTTGCCCAGGAGTAAGTATAGAATGTGTGTGTGTGTGTGTGTGTGTGTGTGTGTGTGTGTGTGCCTGTGCGTGTTTGTGTGTGTGTTTGTGTGTGTGTGTGTGTGTGTGTGGTTGCTTTAAGCGTGGCGTTAAGTTCCCTGGAGATAAATCACAAAGTAATTCTATAAGGCCATACACATACATAAAGTAAAAACAAAAAAATAAAAATTAAACCTACAGATTCGAACTCGCTACCTTCAAAGAATTAAATGCTACTTGAATACGTAAATAGCACAACTGTTAGCGCAAAATATATGGCTTTTAAATCAAGTCGTATATAAGAATGTGTGAAATCAATTAATAATGGATTGAGATCTTTATTGCGTTTTATTTTTCTTTGTGGTCTGTCGTGGCGCAGTGGTACCAGCGTGTGTACTGTAAACGACAGGCTGTGGGTTCGATCACACGAGAGGAAGAGAAATGTTTTTATTTCTTTGTGTCCGTAACGAGGCATAGCGCGGAGTTCGGTTACGCCATTCAATACGCAAAATCACTCATTCGCTCAGCTTCACGCTGTATCCCGCACATGGCAGGGTAGGCAGAGCTTTCGTAAACAGGCAAGGCGCGGAGTTAAGTTTCGCCATTCGAGACGCAATGCCACAAATCGGAAGAAACTAAGAGAATAATATTTTACATTAATCCCGCGTTAATAAACACATAATATTAAAACAAGCTAGTTACGTACATGGACGTATCTAGACACAACTTCAAGGAGGATGTTGGTAACAATCCTGGTGGGCACCAGACTTTTCTGGGGTGGACACGGACCACCTATTTCTATGCCCATGCCCACGCACCGCCCAATGTTCGATTGATTTTATGTATATTTTTATTAACTCGGTAAAAACCACGGCGTTATGTTTCACCTCGACACAGCATGACGTTCATCAGAAGTTAGGAAGTTTAACATTAGGTTCCCAGGACCCTCTATCTACCCTGTAATATGCGGGATACAGCGTGAATTAGATTCACGCTGTACGACATAAAAATATATATATTTTCCAACCTCACGCTCTTTCTTAGCCGCACGTGGTACATGGGATAGGTTCCCAGGCTGAGGATATCTTGACGATTGAAATGTACAATTAATTAAAATGGATATAATATAATTTATTATCTCGAAACAGCTTTGACTCCACCACCATGCGAGTTTTTTTTTTATTTCTTTGATGTCTGTCGTGGCGCAGCGGCACAAGGGTGTGACTGTAAACGACTGGATGTGGGTTTGTTTTCTTTTTTTTTCATGTAAATAGTGTATTTCTAGTATTTACGCAAGAATGAGTTTTTTCTATCTATCACGTACTTACTCAGCTTCACGCTGTATCCCGCACATGGCAGGGTAGGCTGAGGGAACTTGGGAACGTAGTGTTCAGACACTCTGTTCCACTTCCGTTCCGAATTTGAGGCATTGCGTGCTTAGCGGCGGAACTCAACGCCGCGCTTCTCCTTGTTTTTGTACCAGAGCGAAGAAATAATAACATTCTATATTTAATTTAAAAAAATTAAATACTTATTTAATTGCCTGGAGTGTGTATCGAACCCACTATCTGTCGTCTACAGTCACACGCTTGTGCGCTGTGCTTGTTGCTGCGCCACTACATGCCTTAATATGTATCTGTCTTTATTTTGTAATTAATTTATTATGTCAGGCAGTATATTTGTATCTGACTACATTGACAGTTTAATTTTTCTCGCTCTGGTCACAATACGTTACATTGGTGTGAGGAGAACGGAGTGTCTTAACACTATGCCTTTGTCCACTACATACATGTGCGGGATACAGCGTGAAACCAAAAAAATAAGATAACTGTTGATTTCCGATAACGGTAAATATGCGCCGCGCTTTGTCCTTTTATGAGAGCGAGGATACAATGTTATTTTTTATTTCTTCGCTCTGGTATATTGTAAAAACGGCGTTGAGTTGTGCCACTAACGTTATGTACACACACACACACACACACATATATACATATATATGTATATATATCTTATTTTTATTACGGTTTTACCTATCTAGGTCATGATTATCATGTGTTTACTAACAATGAAGAACCGTTAGTTCGAAGAGAGGCTCTAATTTGCAACTTGAAAATCATTCTGTACACACATATGTATGTATATATATATATATATATATATATATATATATATATATATATATATATATATATATATATATATATATACATATATATATATATATATATATACATATACATATATATATATATATATATATATATATATATATATATATATATATATATATATATATATATATATATATATATATATACATATTTATATATATATATATATATATATATATATATATATACATATATATATATATATATACATATATATATATATATATATATATATATATATATATATATATATATATATATATATATATATATATATATATATATATATATATATATATATATATAACCTTTTTAATATTTTCCAAGTATCACATACATATATATAAGTTTTACAATAGTAGAATTTCAACTCGTGCCTTTTAAAGCTACTATTGAAATTCGACAAAATTGATCACACTGACACAGCGGCACAGTTTTTGACTGCAAAGAAAACAGTCGTGCGTTCTATTCTCATATGTGGGAACTCTTTATTTTCCTAATTTTTAAAACGTATGACAATTTCATTTGTGGGATTCGAACCCGCACCTCTTGGAAACCGTGCA
The DNA here is from genome assembly GCA_019049475.1 of Eueides isabella. Taxonomy (NCBI): domain Eukaryota; kingdom Metazoa; phylum Arthropoda; class Insecta; order Lepidoptera; family Nymphalidae; genus Eueides; species Eueides isabella. The sequence continues at coordinate 7,647,113 of CM032413.1, read as the reverse complement.
AACGCTCTGACCAACTAAGCCATACGTCATTATCATATTATAGTCATTACTTTTATACGTTTTTCTTTCCTAAGTGTGGAATAACACTTTAAAAATGTTTTTGATGAATGAAAGTTCCACAACTTAACACGCAATTCCTTAACAACAGAGCAGAATGTAAGAAACTGAGTGTTTTACCTTTAGGTTCCCGTTCCGTTCCCTTCTTTTTTTCAAAATAGCAGGGGAATTAATTACAATTTCTTAGCTTCACGCTGTATCCCGCACGAGGCAGGGTAGGCAGAGGGAACGAAAGTGAAACCTAGTGTTATGACACTCCGTTCCACTTCCGTTCCCCACTTTCCGCCGAATTTGAGGCATTGCGTGTTGAGTGGCGGAACTCAACGGCGCGCTTTGCCCTAATACCAGAGCGAAGAAATGAAACATTAAATATTTAAATTGAAAATATTAAATATTTCATTTCCTCGACTGGGGATCGAACCCACAACCTGTCGGTTACAGTCACACGCTTGTGCCGCTGCGCCACGACAGCACTCAATTTCTTAATAAAATAAAATAAGTTAATTTTGTTGTTTCTAGTATTTTTTTCCGTAAATCTTGTTTCCACAACCGTTTTATACATATCTTGATTGTAACTAAAAAAATATATATTATATATATATATATATATATATATATATATATATATATATATATATATATATATATATATATATATATATATAACTCAACAGGTTGTGGGTTCGATACCCACTCGAGCAAAATCATGTGTTTTTATTTCCTATTACCAGGAAATAAAAAGTAAAGCCTTAAAAACTTTGTAATATCACCATTAAAGACAGTGTTCCTGAATTTGATGGAAAGTAGATCACGTGTTTTAATGGGTAAATTAACACTACGTTCCCAAAGTTACCTCTCCGTGTTCCCTGCTCCTTGTGGGTAACACCGTGAAACTAAAAAAATTGAGGCACTGCGTGTTGAGTGGCGGAGCTCAACGCCGTTCTTTTGCCTTGTAAACAGACATATATATATATATATATATATATATATATATATATATATATATATATATATATATATATATATATATATATATATATATATATATATATATATATATATATATATATATATATATATATATGTCTGTTTACAAGGCAAAAGAACGGCGTTGAGCTCCGCCACTCAACACGCAGTGCCTCAAATTTTTTTAGTTTCACGGTGTTACCCACAAGGAGCAGGGAACACGGAGAGGTAACTTTGGGAACGTAGTGTAGTAGTGGGAACGTAGTATATATATATATATATATATATATATATATATATATATATATATATATATATATATATATATATATATATATATATATATATATATATATATATATATATATATATATATATATATATATATATATATATATATATATATATATATATATATATATATATATATATATATATATATATATATATATATATATATATATATATATATATATATATATATATATATATATATATATATATATATATATATAATAAAAAAAGATCAAGACCCTCTAATACTAAGCACAGTTTGAATATCACATCTTTACTTTCACAAATTACTGTCTCTCAATGTAGCACCGTTTGCTCGGTGTGTAACTGTTTCAACCGACCGTTGCAAAAGGAGGCAATGTATTTTTCCTTTCTTTTAACAAGCGACATAATATGCGGCGTTGAGCTCTGTCAAGACTAGTTCTTGTATAGTAATAAAAAGAAAAATATTTTCGAACCGTAACCGTAACGAGATTGTGTGCGACGTTAAGTTACGTGCCTTCACATGTAAAGTCTGGAATGTGCGGTGCCTTAGGAACGAAGTTTTTTTACCACTCAACGTTTCCACTTCCCGCCAAAAGCTAAATAAAGAAGGAAAAACGTATTGTTTTTCTTGCTTCTGTAAACATATTATTGTGGTAAAGATGATAAAATTATAAAAAAATATTAACTAAACTGGATTTTTATTTAATATAAGTAGTATACATTGTTTTTTAGTTTCTCTCTGTATTCCGTCAAGACACGTTTTCGTATTGAACGACGGAGCTTAACGCTGCGCTTTACCTCGTTACCCAGAGCGAAGAAATGAAAACAGCACAGCACATTGAATTCGTACTTAAGACCTGTGCTACCGGACGGAACTCAACGCCGCATTCAACAACAATAATGAACTCACTACTATCACGAACGTTAAAATATCTAACCACTTTACCATTTTGGTTATAAAATAAAAACCCAAGTCTAAGTTAGTTAGCTATGGACATAACTGTATAAAGAATTTTGTTCAGTTGACATCGAACAGTGAAAGAGAACGGACGTTTCATTGTTGCTTAAGAAACTATTAAAAATTATATATTTAAGTAACAGTTATTAGTGGTTTTTTTTTTCAATAGTGATGTGATATAGTGATTTTGGTGAGTTATTTGTTTAGTTTATGGTCAGTAGTTCTCAAATAATTTTTAATATATACCAAAATTCAAATAAATGTATAGAGAAAAGTTTTTTTTTTATATATTTTTCATGATAATGGCACGAAATGTTTTTTTTTAAATATGGAAAAATGTAAATTAAAAAAAAAACTATGACACAATACTATGATCTAAATATTTTATACTCTATAATAATTAAATATTATAATAAGTGAAATTCGAAACGCGTTTTTGTTTTCAACTTGATTTTGCATATTTTTCTTATAAATATTAATGCTTAAATACGTAAATTAATTGCACAAAATTGAATTCGCGCAAAAAGCGGGGTAAAAATAGGGAACCAATTCCACCACTTCCTTCCCAAGAAGGGAACAAGAGACAAGGTTCCCTTACCTGTCATACTATAGACGGGAATTGTTTATTTTATTGCTGAGGCCCGTTGTGGCGCAGCATGTGTCCGTAAACACGAAAGGTTATGGGTTCAATATTCATTCGAGTTAAAGTACTATTTTCATTTCTTCGCTCTAGTAACAAAGAAAGTCGCGGCGTTAAGTTCCGCTACTAAACAAATTGCCCCAATTAACACAAGGTTCCCAAGTACCCTCCATATGCGAGGTAAAGCGTGAAGTTAAAATATATGAAATTATTTTATTGTTAATATAGCGATATATGTATGTATTTATACAAAGTTTAATGTTTATGTATCGCGATGTTGCAGAAATCCTGTTTTATGCCTCTCTCCAGATGTAGTACGTTATGGCTTCCGCAATTACGCTGCTTATTTATTTAACTATAAATTTTTAATATTGTATTAATGAATTGAGGCCTGTCGTGGCGCAGCGGCACAAACGTGTGACTGTAACCGATGGGTTGTGGGTTCGATCTCCACTCGAGGACATGAAATATTTAATATTTTAAATTTAAATATATAATGTTATCTTTTTTCTCTCTGGTAATAAGGCAAAGCACAGCGTTGAGTTCCGCCACTCAAGACGCAATGCCTCAAATTCGGCGGAAAGTGGGGAACGGAAATTGAAACGCAGTGTCTTAACACTAGGTTCTCAAGTCCCCTCTGCCTACCCTGCCATGTGCGGGACACAGCGTGAAGCTGAGTGAGTGAGTGAGTATAAATTAATTTTTGTGAAGTGAGTATATGTGTATTTTTATTACTGCAGTGGCGGCTTCATAAACTTTAATATTCATTTCAGCTACACGCTGTCTCCGGTACATAAAAGAGTAGGCAGGTAGGCACTTGGGAACCTAATGATAAGACACTCCATTCCATAGAAACGAAACATTTAATATTTCCATTTCTTCACTCACTTTGATAACGAGATAAAGCGCGGCGTTGAGTTTCACCTATCAACCCACAATGCCTGTAACACAACGGAAAATGAAGAACAGTCCTAATGAGAAAAGAGTTTCTTAGCACTCTACTCTATTGTACTCAGCTTCACGTAGCGTTAAGACACTCTGTTCCACTTTCGTTCCCCACTTTCCGCCGAATTTGAAGCATTGCGTGTTACGTGGCGAAACTCAACGCCGCGCTTTGCCTTGTTACCGGAGCGAATAAATCAAAAACATTAAATATTTAATTTGAAACACACAAAATATATCATTTCCTCTCGTGTGTATCGAATCCACAACCTGTCGTTTACAGTCGCACGCTTGTGCCGCTGCGCCACGACAGGCCTCTAGTATCTTACCACTAGGTTCCCAGGTTCCCTCTGCTTACCTTGCCTTATTGAAATTTTTTTTAGAATTTTATTTATCGGTAAATACTTAGTGTACATCAATTATACATTCATATAAATGTACCAACTGTTGTTACACATAAATTACCATAATAATATTATCGTTTTGTATTGTCATTTAAAATGGACACAATTTGAAGTTATTGATTTATTATTTCGATGTTGTGTCCTTTTTTTTTTCTTTCGTTGCTTCTGTAAGTTAGTTTATAGACGTATTAATCGCATTTTGCAAGGTAGGCACTGGGAACCTGGGAACATAGAATTAAAATACTCCTTTTATACTTAAGACGCAGGCCAGTCGTGGCGCAGTGGTAACAAGCGTGTGACTGTAAACGATAGATTGTGGGTACGATATACACGAGAGGAGTTAAAATATTTAATATTTTCAATTTAAATATTTAATCCACTCCACTTTCCGCCGAAATTGAGGCATTGCGTGTTAGGTGGCGGAACTCAACGCCGCTCTTTGCCTTGTTACCAGAGCGATGAAATGAAAACATTAAATATTTAAATTGAAAATATTAAATATTTCATTTCCTCGAGTGGGGATCGAACCCACAACCCATCGGTTACAGTCACACGTTTTGTGCCGCTGCGCCACGACAGGCCTCAATACATATAAACAATTATCGTAATGTAATATAGCTTGTTATTGGCTATTCTTTCATGAATAGACTAACACAAAAACATTTTTTTTAATTTGAATATATAGTATCTGACATAAGCCTTAATTTAGCTTGGCTTCACGTTTATCGGCATACCTCTTTCACCTCGTCCACTGTCATCAGCCTCTTCACTTGCCCCCTGGGAGATCATCATTTATTTTACGTGACCTTCTGTGTATTCGAAGGTCAAACGAGGTCTCCCCTACGCTCTTTTACCCCGCAAATCTAACATTATCCCGCTCACGGCAGGGTAGGCAGAGGGAACTTGGAAACCTAGTGTTAAGACACTCCGTTCCACATCCGTTCCCCACTCTCCGCTGTATTTGAGGCATTACGTGTTGAGTGGTGAAACTCAACGCCGCGCTTCGCCTTGTTACCAGAGCGAAGAAAATAAAATATTTAATATTTAATTTACAATATAAAATATTTCATTGAGGCCTGTCGTGGCGCAGCGGTACAAGCGTGTGACTGTAACCGACAGGTTCTGGGTTCGATCCCAGTCGAGGAAATGAAATATTTAATATTTTCAATTTAAATATTTAATGTTTTCATTTCTTTGCTCCGGTAATAAGGCAAAAGCGCGGCATTGAGTTCCGCCACTAAACACGCAATGCCTCAAATTCGGCGGAAATTGGGGAACGGAAGTGGAACGGAGTGTTTTAACACTAGGTTCCCGGGTTCCCTCTGCCTACCCTGCCTCGTGCGGGATACAACATGAAGCTGAAACAAAAAATCATTTTCTCTCGTGTGTATCGAACCCACAACCTGTCGTTTACAGTCGCACGCTTGTGCCGCTGCACCACAATAGGCCTCGTTATACGTTATGATTATATGTAGATTTTTCCGCTTATAGAATATATTCGTTTTCCCTCATGTCTTCCTATTAACAAAATACAGACACTGTATGAAGTAAAATTTGAACCTCCAAATATCTTCTGTCAGACATGTGCACAATTCATGGAATTCTGCATTTTAACGGTGAAAACATGTTCTGACATGACTGACGTTGAATTCAAGCAATGTTCTTCCAAATGTCATCGAGATTGTTAATGTTTTAACTGTAAAAAGTTATCTGTAGTAACAGTAAAAAGGTATGATGCATTTGCATATGCATGTGAATGGTTGTTAAGCGGCGGTACTCAACGCTGCACATTGCCTTGTTACCAGAGCGAAGAAATGCAAATATGAAATATTTATTCTACTCAGCTTCACGCTGTATCCCGCACGAGGCAGGGTAGGCAGAGGGAACCCGGGAACCTAGTGTAAAGACACTCCGTTCCACTTCTGTTCTTTGGAACTCAACGCCGCGCTTAGCCTTATTACCAGAGCGAAAAAATGAAAATATTAAATATTTAAATTGAAAATATTAAATATTTCATTACCTCGAGTGGGGATCGAACTTACAACCTGTCGTTTACAGTCACACGTTTGTGCCGCTGCGCCATTGCAGGCCTCAAATTTAATATATCTTTACTAAAACAAGTTTATAAGAGATTTAAAAAAAATCAAAAATCAAAGGCGTGTGACACTCGAGTAATACAAGGCAATGTAATTAGGTTCCCAAGTTCCCTCTTCCATACCACGCGCCTGATGTAGCGTAAGACGAAAAGTAAACAAAAAAAAAAACATCCTCCCAAATCATCGATCATTATGTATTGACTGTCGGAACTCAGTTCAGAGTTAGAAATTAAAGAAAGGTGCTGTTTTCATCGCGCCATCCTGTGCCGTCCTGTGACGGCCTCAGTATCTTTATACCAAATTTGGCTGATGTTTTTATTAATTATCTGTATATACTTAGCGTCACACTGTATCCCGCACAAAGGAAGGTAGGCAGAGGGAACATGGGAACCTAGTGTTAAGACACTCTTTCAAACTTATACCAAATTTCCTCTGCCTACCCCAGTAAAACATAAAAAGGGTGGATGAGGCGGTATATTATGTGACGGAAACGTATTCTCAATACATTTTCATTTTCTCTTTTCTCCAGTAGGACAAAATGATGTACAAGATGGTTCTTCTACAATACATTTTCATTTTCTCTTTTCTCTATTAGGACAAAATGAAGTACAAGATGGTTCTTCTGCCAATACATTTTCATTTTCTCTTTTCTCCAGTAGGACAAAATGATGTACAAGATGGTTCTTCTGCCAATACATTTTCATTTTCTCTTTTCTCCAGTAGGACAAAATGATGTACAAGATGGTTCTTCTGCCAATACATTTTAATTTTCTCTTTTCTCCATTAGAATAAAATCATGTACAAGATGGTTCTTCTGCCAATACTAAATACAGGTTTCCAGCTGGAAAAAATATCTTTCTCTGAATAAATAAGTAGAAAAAGATACAAGAAACAATCATGTTATATAAATATATATATCAACAGACTGTTCTTCATTACGTCTTACAGAAAAACCGCTCAGACGGCTTAATCACGTTTAATTGATAGCATTTGACGCTTCCTTTGTTACATACTGGCTGTTTACAACGAATTTGCTTGTTCAATACGAATGTGTTGCCATTTTGTATTATTCTCTTAAAGTGGAGAACGAAAGTGAAGAAGAAGAATAAAAAAAAACATTTCAAGTCTTGAAATAATGTATTTTTCATTGAAATTATTTTTTTGTTGGTGAACAAACCGTTAAATTTCTTTCTTCTTCCGCACAAAGCGGTGTAAGAAAGAGCTTGGGAACCTAAGGTTAGTAACTTCGTTCACTTTGAGAAATGGCTCCATATTTCTATTGAATTGATTAACGGAACTTAACGCCGCTTTTTACGTCGCTGTAAGTAAAAAATCGACCCAACAACTACCACAAGGGAGATACAGTGCATACTAAGTTGTTACACCGTTTTCACAAAGCAAGTTGTGTTGAGGCCTGTCGTGGCGCAGCGGCTCAAGCGTGTGACTGTAGACGATAGGTTCTGGGTTCGATACACACGAGAGGAAATGAAATATTTAATATTTTCAATTTTAAATATTTAATGTTTTCATTTCTTAGATCTAGTAACATGGCAAAACGCGGCGTTGAGTTCCGCCACTCAACGCGCAATGCCTCACTTTTGGCTGAACGTTAGTGGAACGGAGTGTCTTAACGCTAGGTTCCCAAGTTCCCAATTTAATATTTTCAATTTAAATATTTAATATTTCATTTCTTCGCTTTGGTAACAAGGCAAAGCGCGGCGTTGAATTCCGCCACTCAAAACGCAATGCCTCAAATTCAGCGGAAATTGAAGAATGGAAGTGGAACGGAGTGTCTTAACACTAGGTTCCCGGGTTCCCTCTGCCTACCCTATGTATGCAAATTTCGTAATATTAAACTTATTACACACTATTGTAACTACATTTTATGATCGTCCATTAATATTAACGGAAGTTGTTAGTACTATATGTTAGAGGTGTTACAAGCGTGTCACTGTACACGACAGGTTGTGGGTTCGATACAAACGATTTAATATTTTCTATTAGAATATTTATTGTTTTCATTTCATCGTTCTGGTACAAGGTAAAAGCGGCGTTGAGTTCCGCTACTCAACGGTGCAGAAGATGCAATGTCTCAAATTCGTTAGAAAGCGGGGAACAGAAGTGGAACGGAGTGTCTTAACACTAGGTTCCCGGGTTCCCCCTGCTTACCCTGCCATGTGCGGGATACAGCTTTAAGCTGAGAAATGAGTACACGTAAAAGAAAGAACTAAACTATTATATGAGTCACTTTTCATCCGTCTATCAAGATTATTTATGATCATTTTGCGTAGAGATATCAAGCAGAAATTAATGTCAAATATTTTGTTACTCTGTGGTACTTTGGAGCACAGAAAAAATATTACATTTCTAAAATCAACATGTTAAAATGATCGATGCACTAAGCGTAAAACAAAACAAGACGTCCCATGGACTTACCGTTATCAAATTTACCACGAAATATCAACTTACAATAAAATATAGAAAAATAATGTTAAAAATTCAAATGATTTTTTTTTATTCAAACAAAATAAGTGTGCTTTTGGGTTAATGCCTTCATTTTCCATCTCAAATTTAAGTTTGTCGACTTTCAGAAATGGTATTTCCCGTTCTAATACATAGTAACAATGAAATTGGTTCAGTACCCTCGGTGGGCTTTGGATCGCCCTTGGCTGATGTTTTTTTTTAATTATCTGTATATACTTAGCTTCACGCTGTATCCCGCACATAGGACGGTAGGCAGAGGGAACAAAGGAACCTAGTGTTAAGACATTCTCTTTCAAACTCCCGTTTCTCACTTTCCACTGGATTAGAGTGGCGGAACTCAACGCCGCGCTTTGCCTTGTTATATTATTGTTTATGTGTATACAATAGTAAATATATATATATATATATATATATATATATATATATATATATATATATATATATATATATATATATATATATATATATATATATATATATATATATATTTAAGATCGATATAAAATAAATATTTAATGCTTTGTATTTAATTCACGTAGGAATAGCTATAATCTTACTAGTATTACAGATCTGGTGTGGTTGTAGGTTCCATCTCCACTCGAGGAAATAAAATGATGATAAGAGTGGCGTTGAGTTCCGCAACTCAACACACAAAGCATCAAATTACGCGAAAAAGTCCAAGTTCCCGAACACTAGGTTCCCAAGTTCCCTATGGGACTACGAAGTTAGTACAATTATAGCTATAACTCACCAATTCTATATGCCAATAGATCTTTAGAAACATCAAGACTTACAACCAGAGAGGAAAACTGTTAATACTTCTACGTCACAATAGCCTAAGTTGTTTTTTTTTTTTAATTTAACATTTCTCTCAATACCAGAAATTAAGGATAATTCTCTTATTTATTATAAAAAATATATAATTCAAGGTGATTCAGGAGGTTCAGATTAAAATATATATGCAATGAATAAAATCTTTTTAACTTAACTTAACTTAGCTTCACGCTATATCCCTAGCGGGGTAGGCAGAAAGAACGGAGCGCCAAACGCTACGGTCTCGGCATACCTCTTTCGCCTCGTCCACTGTCATCAACCTCTTCATACATGCCCTCCGGGGGGTCCTCATGCTTTTTACGTCCAGTATCGTCGATACTGTGTTTTCGAAGGTCAACCGAGGTCTCCCCCTCCCTCTCTTACCACTCACTTTTCCTTCATAAATCTTTTTTACCATTCTTTCTTCAATCATTCGCTCGACGTGCCCAAACTACCTGAGCACGTTCTTCTTCATTCTCACTGTGACATCCACGCTAGTACCTGCCATTCTGTGTATCTCTTCATTGGGTATGCGATCAGATAAACTGACTCCGCATATCCGACGAAGAGATCGCATCTCTACAGCAATCATCTTTCTTACATTCTTCTTCTGTAATACCCACGTTTCGCTGCCGTATAACAGTGTCGATACCAACACTGCATTGTGTACGGCCAAACGCGCAGCTATGCTGACGTTTCGCCATCTCAACAATGCAGCTAAGGCACCGTTAACTCTGTTACCGGCAGCAATACGCCTTTCCACATCCATTTCGTATCTACCGTCTCTGCTAAACATACTTCCCAGATATACTCCACAAAAGCACAGAAAACTTTTTGGTTTACTGCCAAAAATTTTTCCGTAATCATGAGGAGGGAAAAGATCTGATCCATACATCCTCTTCCAGGTCTAAAGCCTCCCTGGGCCTCCCACAAATAAAATAAAATCTTTTTCAAATGATAATTTATTTTTTAAATATAGTTTTTATTTTTTCGCTCTGGCAACAATAAGGCAAAGCGTGGCGTTTAGCTCCGCCACTCAACACTAAATGCCTCAAATTGAGTGGAAAGCGGGGGAACATAAGGGAAGGTCTTTACAATAGGTGCCCTTTACCCACCCCGCCATTTCCGGTATACAGCGTGAAGCTGACATCTCTTTCAGATATATACTCTACTCTACTCTACTCAGCTTCACGCTGTATCCCGCACAAGGCAGAGTAGGCAGAGGGAACCCGGGAACCTAGTGTTAAGACACTCCGTTCCACTTCTGTTCCCCACTTTCCACCGAATTTGAGGCATTGCGTGTTGAGTGGCGGAACTCAACGTCGCACTTTGCCTTATTACCAGAGCGAAGAAATGAAACATTAAATATTTAAATTGTAAATATTAAATATTTCATTTCCTCGACTGGGGATCGAACCCAGAACCTGTCGGTTACAGTCACACTCTTGTGCCGCTGCACCACGACAGGCCTCTTTCAGATATATACAGTTAAAAAAACTTATAGGTTATGGATAAAATTGAAAAATAAATCTTTCAATTCCTTCACATTCTTCGTTTCACCCGCAACTAAAAACTTAAAAATTAAAACATATTAAAACATATTAAAACATATTTTTTAATTATTTTAATTCTGTCTGTGAGTTGTGATTAGGGAACGGAAGTGGAGCGGAGTGTCTTAACACTAGGTTCCCAACTTCCCTTTGCCTACCCTGCCATGTGCGGGATACAGCGTGAAGCTGATCAGTTATAGTAGGTCCTAACATAAATAAGGACGTTCAACTAAACGAACTATTAAACTTATATATGTTAGTACAGATGCTGAGATGCATATTTTAATTTTTTTTATCCATAGAACTCAGCTTCACGCTGTATCCCGCACATGGTATGGTGAGCAGAGGGATAAAACACTCCGTCCCGTTGCCTACTTTCCGCCGAATTCGGGCATTGCGTGTTGAGTGGCGAAACTATACGCAACGCTTTGCCTTGTTACCAGAGGGAGGAAATGAAAACATTTTATATTACATTGAAAATATTCAATATTTCATATCTTCGAGTCTGGATCGAAGCCACAACCTGTCGCAAAGTCACATACATGCGCCTCTGCGCCACGACAGGCCTCGACAGAAGTGGAAGGGAGTGTTTAAACACTAGGTTCCCAGGTTCCCTCTGCCACGTGTGAGTTACAGCGTGTAGATGGGAAAGTTACATAGTCTTATTATAAAATAACATTTTTAAACTCCTTGAATTATTTTAAACGCTATTTCTATACAAAAGCGCGGCGTTGAGTTCAGCCACTCAACACGAAAAGGCTCAAATTCGGCGGAAAGTGGGGAACGGAAGTGGAACGGAGTGCCTTAACACTAGGTTCCCGGGTTCCCTGTGCCTACCCTGCCTCGTGCGCGATACAGCGTGAAGCTGAAAAAAAAAATCAATGACTATGCCAACGGATATTTCAATATTGTTTGGCGGAGCATATTTCTATATCTTATAAAAGGATTCTAAATAAAGGAAACATGGTATAACGTCTCTTTGTAAGTGTGATTGTGAACGACAGGTTGTGGATTCGATCCCGCTTGAGGAAATTAAATATTTAATGTTTTCATTTCTTCGCTCTGGTAACAAGGCGAAGTGCGGCGTTGAGTTCCGCCACTAAACACGCAATGCCTCAAATTCGGCGGAAAGTGGGGAACGGAAGTGGAGCGGAGTGTCTCAACACTAGGTTCCCAAGTTCCCTCTGCCTACCATGCCATGTGTGGAATACTGAACTTGGAAAATCAATGATAATTTCAATCACAGACAGACACTTAAATTTTATTTTTAAATATATATATAATATATTTCAACACATTATATATATTTAGCGTGATCAGAAACTAACCTTTGATATTTTATATTGGTTCCGCGCACGCAACCGTTATTAAGTTATGTTATATAATAATCTGGTAATATACGTTCAATTATCTATATATTTTTTTCAGTTTAACGCTATGTACCGCACTTAGTGGGTACCTGGGCAGAGGGAACCTTGGGAACCTATAGTTACGTCATTCTACTTCCAATAAGACACTTGTGTGTATTAAGTGGCGAAGCTGGCGTTGAGTTATATAGTTATATTTGAGGCCTGTCGTGGCGCAGCGGCACAAGGGTGTGGCTGTAACCGACAGGTTATGGGTTTGATTTTGACTAGAAGTAAAATATTTAATGTTTTCAATTTAAATATTTAATGTTTTCATTTCTTCGCTCTGGTAACTTCTTCTCGTCTTAACACTAGGTTCCCAAGTGTTCTCTGACTACCCTGCTGTGTGCGAGATACAGCGTGAAGCTGAGACAGAGAGAACGGGCGTTGAGTTATTAGTCAATCATCATTACCTTGAGTAAGAATCGAACCCACAACCAGTGAACCAGAGCGACCTCATAAGTAAAAGTAATACCAATGCATAACGACAATGTTTCTAGAAGATTGTTCATACATAAATTGACCTGTTTTGCTACATTTTTTTTATATTGAAAGCCCTTAATTTCGCTTTCACTATAATTATGAGAATGCTTTTTGACTTTTAGTTTAACAAAGAAATGGTTTTCTATTGAATTTCCATATGCTGATAGATTTTTTTAGATAATATATTTTGTATAATAAGAACTGTTTACTGGACGCTTCAAATTCAATGAGAAATTTAATTTTCAAAAGTTTAAATTTCTATTAATAAACGTTACTTAGATTTTTCTGTATTTATAATATAAATACATACATACAAATATACATATATATATAAATATATATATATATATATATATATATATATATATATATATATATATATATATTATATATATATATATATATATATATATATATATATATATATATATATATATATATATAACAAACAAAAAAAAACTAAAAAAAAGTGCTCTATATGGTTTATTTATAAAAAAAGTAAAAAAAATATGCTCTATATGGATTTATTTACAAAAAAAGTAAAAAAAGATATGCTCTATATGATTAATTTACAAAAAAAAAAAAAATGCTCTATATGATTTATTTACAAATATACATAAATCTGTAAAATATATATATTTTTTTCAGTTTTACGCTGTATCCCGCATATAGCATTATAGGCAGAGGGAACTTGGGAACTTAATAAAGTGTTAAGTCACTCACTCCTTATCCATGATTTTTATTTACCAGAGTGCAAAAATGAAATAATTAAATATTTAATTTGCTCTCGTGTGTATCGAACCCACAACCTGTCGTTTACAGTCACACATTTGTACCTCAATACCATGACAGGTCTCAAGTCTTTTTAAAAACGTTTTTAATATACGATAAAAACGTAGTGAAGGGTCAAGAATTTCGATAACTTTCTATTCTGGGAATATATTCTATACCCTTAAGTATTAGATAACGATAAAAAGTCAATACTTTATACTGACAAGATTTTTTTTAACGGTTTTTATCTTCACGCATTATCCCGCAAGCCGAGACACGCTTCCGGTGCGTGTTAGATTTTGCGTGTTAAATAGTGGAGGTTAATTTTGTGGTTTGTTATGTATAGCCCGATTGATTTTCCTCGACCGGGAACCGAACCTGTAACCGAGTTACGTACTTTTGAACTTCTAACATATATTAGAGCTTATATATTGGTGCTTACCTTACTTGTTGCTGTTGTTGTAGTTTCAATTTCTGCTCGGAGAATTACTTTAATTTTCTATCTGTGACAACTCAACTCGGCGTTAAATTCCGCAATTCAACACTGTACAACAGTGTCTGAAAATAAGACATTGCGTAGAGAACAAAATGTCTTAAAATTAGTTTTTCTTTATTGCCAAATCTATTCCATATTTTTTTATAGGGGCCGTCCATCAATCACGCGATGTTTTATGTAGCATTTTTTAACCCCCCTCCCTCCCTCTTAACCAACTCATCCCCCCCCCCCCCCCCCCCCCCCTTTCGAACCTCACGTGATTAATGGACGGCCCCATACAATATAGACGGTAGAGGAATCCCAGTATAAAAACAATCTATAAGTCAATTTCCACCAATTTTCGATCAGATACTTGTTCCTCGAGTCGCGGAACTCAACGCCGCCTTTTGTCTTCCTACTAGAGCAAGGAAATGAATAATCTATTCCCCTATCAGTAATTAAGCCCACAGCCGCGTTTACCAATCTCAATAATATCGTAGTTATCATTGTTTAGTTATTATTTTATAAGCGAGGCCAATAAGACCTATCAAGGCGCAAGGGACTCGAGTTTCACCACCCAATACCTCAAATTCGGTGGAAAATGGAGAATAGAACGGAGTGTCTCAAAACTAGGTTCCCAAGTTCCCTCAGCCTACCCTGCCGTGAGCGGGATACAGCGTGAAGAAAGAAAGTGTGTAAATTTTCACGCACAGTCGATCGTGAACGTTAGTTTCCTTACATATGATATGGCGATGGCAGGCATGCGGATGCTGCTGCTGGTTAAATGGAGCATATCAAGATTTATCTTATTATATAGACATACTACATACGTACATATATATATATATATATATATATATATATATATATATATATATATATATATATATATATATATATATATATATATATATATATATATATATATATATATATATATATATATATATATATATACACACATACATAAATACACATATATATATAAAACAACAAATTCAAATTCAAATATTTTTATTCAAAATAAGATAATAACAACGTTTGTTTTTTGAACGTCAAATAATTTACCACCAGTTCACTAAAGTTACTGCCTCAGACCTGAGAAGAACCGGCGAAAGAAACTCAGCGGGACATGTCTTTTTTTTAATCAAAAATTTAGTGTAAAGTAGTAAGTGTATCATTGTCACATAATTTTACATCATATGTATAATTATGTGACAATGATACACTTGAAATAGCCTGGAGCGAGCATTTCATTCCCAAGGCGTGTTATCATTTATAAAATCGTTAATATGATAATAACCTAATAATATATACATACATACGTACATAGATACGTACATACATACGTACATACATACGTACATACATACGTACATACATGCGTACATACATATGTAGGGCACTTGAAACGCGTGAGTTAACTGGTGGGAAAACGTAGCTAGACGATGGAAATACTGGTGACGTTAATTTTGTTCGGTGGTTGCAGATTCATTTTCACTCGGAAAATTGTTTATACTTAAATATTCTTTCTTTTTCTCGCTCTGGTAGACATAGTTGAGGCCTGTCGTGGCGCAGCGGCACGAGCGTGTGACTGTAAACTACAGGTTGTGGGTTCGATACACACGAGAGGAAATGGAATAATTAATATTGTGAAATTAAATATTTAATATTTTCATTTCTACGCTCTGGTAACAAGGCAATACGCGGCGTTGAGTACCACCACTCAACACGCAATGCCTCAAATACGGCAGAAAGTGGGGAACTGAAGTGGAACGGAGTGTCTTAACACTAGTATCCCAAGTTCCCTTTTCCTACCCTGCCGTGTGCGGGATACAGCGTGAAGCTGGTAGACACAGTGTTCCAGCACTCAACATGCAATGTTCAAGAGTATGTCGGTGCGTGGCAAACGGAAGTGTTTTAATGGGGACAGAGTGCCTTAACACTAGGTTCCCAAGTTCCCTCTGCCTACCCTACCATACGCAAATGCGGAATAAATTCTAAAGCTAAAGCAAAAACATCTACCTATTAAGATATTATTTCGTTGATTGCTAATTTCAAGAACTACTGGTTCGAATGGAATTATAGACATATATTTTGACACAAGTATACGACTGTAAACTCGACAGGTTCCCAGTCGATAAAACGCAAAACGCGGCGTTAAGTTCCGTCACTCAATACGGAGCTTCTGAAATCAGATGGATATTGGAAAACGGAAGTGTCTTAACACTAGGTTCCCAAGTTCCCATTACCTTCCCTGTCATGTGCGGGATACAGCGTGAAGCTATAAAAAAAAAGATATACAATTACATGTTCCCACGAGGCCTGCAGTGATTTAACGCAGCGATGCACTTCAACTATAGGTCTGTACTAAGTATATACATTTCTATTTAACTAGCAAACAATTTACCTTGTCTTTGTATACAGAATAATTTTATCCTCATTTACTCACTCTCTCAGCTTCACGCTATATCCCGCAATATGGCAGGGTAGGCAGAGGGAACTTGGGAACCTAGTGTTAAAACCGTTAAGTCCGTTTCTCACTTTCTGCCGAATTTGAGACATTCCGTGTTGAGCGGCAGAACTCAACGCCGCGCTTTGCCTTGTTACCTTGTTGTTGAAAATATTAAAATATTTCATTTCCTCTCGTGTGTATCGAACCCACAACCTGTCGGTTACAGTCACACGCTTGTGCCGCTGCGCCACGACAGACGTCAAACCTCGTTTTATTGTATTATTTATTTATGTCGTGTCGTGGCGCAGCGGCACATGAGTGTGACTGTAACCGACAAGATCTGGGTTCGATCCCCAGTCGAGGAAATGAAATACTTAATATTTTCAATTTAAATATTTAATGTTTCATTTCTGGTAATAAGGCAAAGCGCGGCGTTGAGTTCCGCCACTCATCACGCAATGCTTCAAATTCGGTGGAAAGTGGGGAACGGAAGTGGAACAGAGTGTCATAACACTAGGTTTCACTTCCGTTCCCTCTGCCTACCCTGCCTAATGCGGAAAACAGCGTGAAGAGAAAAAAAATATATATATTTATGTTACATTTTCCATTCATCTTCACGCTTTTTCACCTTCGAGCTCATGGCAAGATAGGCAGAGGGAACTTGGGAACCTAGTATAGGGGACATTCAGTTTCTTTCCTCAATTTCAGCCGAATTGGAGCGTGCGTGTTGTGTAAACACGCATATCCTCCAATTCGGCGTTTGTGGGTCATCATATGCTCAAATCGTTTCTGGCCTCAGGCCTTTATTAGGACTAAAAGTGGAAATAATTTATGTTATTGCCTGTCCTGAGGCCTGTCGAGGCCTAGAGGCATAAGCGTGTGTAAACGTAACTGACTGTAAACGTGACAGTTTGTGGGTTCGATCCCAACTTGAGAAAAGTGAAATACTTATTTTTTTCATTTTTTCACACTGGTAGGGCGTTGTGTCTTAACACTACGTTTCCATTTGCGACTTATACCATAACAATTTTTTAAAAAAAAATTATATATATGTGCTAATAATGTCTTTGATTTTCGCGATTGTTACACATTTTAAATGAAACACTTTTAACTTTAACACCACGTGACTACGGACCACTGCAAAGTGTACGAAAGTGTTCGTCGGGTCTCCAAAAAACAATGTTAAACAAACAATTATACGCGATCAATCCGATTAAAAGTGTTTCGTTTAATATTATATCTGTGCTTTTCAGAAATATCTTGCAATATCATTCATTTTTTTTCAATAAATCGATACATTTTTTTTTCCAGCTTCACGCTGTATCCCGCACTAGGCAGGGTAGGCAGAGGGAACGGAAGTGAAACCTAGTGTTATGACACTCCGTTCCACTTCCGTTTCCCACTTTCCGCCGAATTTGAGGCATTGCGTGTTGAGTGGCGGAACTCAACGCCGCGCTTTGCCTTATTACCGAGCGAAGAAATGAAACATTAAAAATTTAAATTGAAAATATTAAATATTTCATTTCCTCGACTGGGGATCGAACCCAGAACCTGTCGGTTACAGTCACACTCTTGTGCCGCTGCGCCACGACAGGCCTCAAAATCGATACATAAATATATTATTCTTCATTTACAGACAAA
The DNA here is from genome assembly GCA_019049475.1 of Eueides isabella. Lineage (NCBI taxonomy): Eukaryota > Metazoa > Arthropoda > Insecta > Lepidoptera > Nymphalidae > Eueides > Eueides isabella. The sequence goes on along the minus strand of CM032413.1, from coordinate 7,628,693 downwards.
ATGTTCCAATACGAGTATGAAAAGCGGCCGTCATCCAGAAACAGCGTACCGCCGGCACGCAACCCGCTACCTCGGGACTGGCACTCGCGTCCCTTACCACCGCGCCCTGAGGACGTGCTACCTACTAAAACTTCTGTAAGTATGTACAGTACGGTCAATGTGTTGTGGTCGTTGTGCAGATTTTTCTTACTTATAAAAATTATTGAAGAAACGCCTATCGTGGCGCAACGGCAGAAGCGTGTGACTGTAATCGAAAGGTCGTGGGTTCGATCCCCACTCGAAGAAGTGAAATTTTTTATATTTTCAAATTAAATATTTAATGTTTTCATTTCTTCGCTCTGGTAACAAGGCAAAGTGCGGCGTTGAGTTCCGCCACTCAACACGCAATGCCTCAAATTCGGTGGAAAGTGGGGAACGAAAGTGGAACGGAGCGTCTTTACATTAGGTTCCCAAGTTCCCTCTGCCTACCCTGTGATGTGCAGGATACAGCGTGAAGCTGAGAGAGAGAGAGAGAGAGAAATAAAAAAACTAGTGAAGTCCACCAAAGTTCAGAAAGTATCAAGCCAGGTTGAGAACTTCTCAAACATGCCAGATTGCGTATCTATATATTTTTTGCTTTCCCTTTAAATCATTTTAAATTTTTCAATATACTTTGGTCCTCCACACGTTTCGTGGAATATTTAATGTTTTCGTTTTTTCACTCTGGTAACAAGGCAAAGCGCGGCGTAGAGATCCGCCACTCAACACATATTGCTCAAATTCAGCGTAAAATGGAGAACGGAACGGAGTGTCTCAACACTAGGTTCCTAAGTTCCCTCTACCTACCCTGCCATGTACGAGATACAGCGTGAAGCGGAAAATATTTAATTTCCTCAATTGGACATCGAACTCACGACCTTACCTTATGCCCCCGCATCATTCATGCTGAAAATGAAAATAATTAAATAAAAAAATAAGTAGTAATCGAACCTGCAACCACCGTCAACTATCTCAAGAAGGTATTTTACTAAACAAGCACTTTTGCAAAACACGTAAATTACAAGTATACGAAACGTCAAACAATTTCCGCCTCACGATACTATATTAGCCAACAACGATTGCTTTGTAATCATACTAACAGTTTATACTGGATTTGTTTTAATCTATTAAGTTTTTTTTTTTTTACTATTTTTTAATGTGCTGTTGCACACTTAGTACAGAAAATACTAAACTTAAATTTAAAAAGCGTATAAAAATTTTGAAAGAAGCGGGATTTGAACCCGCGCCTCTTGAAAATCTTTAAATTTAAGTTTAGTACTTTCTGTCTTTAGTGTGGAATAAAACTTTAAAAATAGTAAAAATATTACTCTCTCTCAGCTTCACGCTGTATCCCGCACGAGGCAGGGTAGGCAGAGGGAACCCGGGAACCTAGTGCTAAGACACTCCGTTCCACTTCCGTTCCCCACTTTCCGCCAAATTTGAGGCATTGCGTATTGAGTGGCGGAACTCAACGCCGCGTTTTGCCTTATTACCAGAGCGAAGAAATGAAACATTAAATATTTAAATTGAAAACATTAAATATTTCATTTCCTCGACTGGGGATCGAACCCAGAACCTGTCGGTTACAGTCACACATTTGTGCCGCTGCGCCACGACAGGCATCAAATTCGGTAAAAAAGTAAAAATATTAAATAAATAGTATTCTCTCTTGCCAAACGACAATTCTTACGAGTTGTCTTTGGGTAGCGGAAATTTGTAAAAATCTCCTTACAGAGATGCTAACAACATAACTTGTAATAAGCGTATAAGAACTTCGACGGAGCTTGGTGAGAACGTATGGCTTAGTTAATCAGAGCGCTTGAACGGTCTTCAAGAGGAGCGGGTTCAAATTCCGCTTCGTTTAAAAATTTTATACGCTTTTTAAATTTATGTTTAGTATTAATTAATCTAATATTTAATTTTAATTAATGAAATATTTAATATTTTCAATTTAAATATTTAATGTTTCATTTCTTCGCTCTGGTATTTAGGCAAAGCGCGGCGTTGAGTTCCGCTATTCAACACGCAATGCCTCAAATTCGGCGGAAAGTGGGGAATGGAAGTGGAACGGAGTGTCATAACACTAGGTTTTACTTCCGTTCCCTCTGCCTACCCTGCTTAGTGCGGGATACAGTGTGAAGCTGAAAAAAAAATAATAATTAATCTTTATTTATCTCGTTCTGGTATCTAGACATAGCACGGCGTTTAGTTACACCATTCGATATACAAAAATCGGAGGGCTTACACTAACTGTGACTACGCTATATGAGGGATATAGTGTGCATCTAAACAACCCTTGAACACATGTAAACCTTATTTTTTTTAATGGACGAAATTTTGCAATTATAGAACTTTAATAATATTGGTCTTAATTTTAAAACACAGCTTCACGCTATATCCCGCACGTATGGGGGTAGCTAGAGGGAACTTGGGAACCTCGCGGTAAGAAACTCCCTTGTAAGTGACAGAACTTAAAACCAATAGAAATATTAATTATTTCCTTTTCTGGATTGAAACCATAACCTGTCACTTTTATTGTCCATATTAATGCTTCTGCGCCACCACAGATAAAACTCCATTTATTAAATTATTTTCTATAATATTATTAACTATACGAACGGAGGGAACGGTAGTGGAACGGAGTAACTTAACACTAGGTTCCCATGTTCCCTCTGCCTACCCTGCCTCGTGCGGGATACAGCGTGAAGGAAGGAAGGGAAGCGCGGGCGAAGCCGCGTTTAAATCACTAATATTAATTTACTCACTCACTCAGCTTCACGCTGTATCCCGCACGAAGCAGGGTAGGCAGAGGGAGCCCGGGAACCTAGTGTAAAAACACTACGTTCCACTTCCGTTCCCCACTTTCCGCCGAATATGAGGCATTGCGTGTTGATTGGCGGAACTCAACGCCGCGCTTTTGCCTTATTTACAAATATTATTAATGTAATTGAAAATTTCAGGTGCCACTCAAAGTATGGATTATAGCAAGTGCATCCTGTTTCGCTGTTTGCGGAGCGCTTGTGCTAGCAACTATCGTTATTACTAGATGGGGATCCAGTGACAGTTATATACCTAGAGAGGTGTACGCTGAGGCAAGGGTGAGGCATATTTTTAATTTGCAATATATATATTTTTGCCGTGTGATTCCGGCTTAGAATAGGATCGGCCTGGTACTGATGGTGTCGTAAGAGGCGACTAAAGTGCGTGTGGTAGAGTCACGTTGCCAGTAATGGTGACACGCATGGACAGACTCGACCGGATTGTTACCACCCTCAGCATATAAGACCAGCGTTAAGTAGTGGCTTTGACCACTCCGTTTCGCATTAGGTAATGCCGGGCCCCGGTGCCCATCCACCTTAAAAGACGGCAACGCTACTGTAGCTCCTCTGGAGTTACTCGGGGCCGTGGGCGACGGTGATCACTTACCATCAGGTGACCCGTACGCTCGTTTGCCGTCTTTTCCATAAAAAAAAATATAAGAGGCCTGTCGTGGCGCAGCGGCACAATCGTGTGGCTGTAACCGACGGGTTCTGGGTTCGACCCCAGTCGAGGAAATGAAATATGTAATATTTTTAATTTAAATATTTAATTTCTTCGCTCTGGTAATAAGGCAGATCGCTATTATTACATTTTGGCACCCTTGCTATAAAACTACGTGTTTCTGTTACGTGTTTTTTTTTTAAATTTTAAATAAAAAACATTCAGTCAATTCAAAATAGTTAGTTCGGCAGAATTGCAACCAAATTTTTATATTTTAACTAAACGAAAAAAAAAAATAGTTTTCAAAGAATAAGAAAGTTATTGAAATTAGTAAATAAAATTAATCTAAATAAAGCGGACGAAGCCGCGGGCGGGTCGCTTGTGTAAAAATAGCATAACATAATATATTTATGATTGTCAATAATTAATTAAAATGATTGAGGTAGGTGAAGTATCCCGCACATGGTAGGGTAGGCAGAGGAAACTTGGGAACCTAGCGTTAAGACACTCCGTTCTATTTCCGATCTCCACTTTCCGCAGAATATGAGGCATTGCGGGTTGAGTGGCGGAACTCAACGCCGCGTTTTGTCTTGTTATGAAATATTTAATTTTCTCGTAAAATATTCTCATATATGTTCTCGTTTTCTCGCCTTGATACCGAGGCAAAGCGCAGCGTTGAATACCACAACTTTCAATAGAAAGTGCAGTGAACTGTGTGGAATGGAAATTTCTTAATGAAAACAGAGCTTCTTATCACTATGTTCCCTGATTTCCTCTGTCAGTCTTGCTATGTGCAGGATAGTGCGCAAAGTAAAAAAAAAACTTTAATTCTTATAATATTTTATATAAATGATAGAGTAATCATGATTCGGCGGAAAATTGGGAACGGAAGTGGAAGGAGTAGTAGAGTGGAAGGAGTAGTGGAGTAGTAGTAGTCTTAACACTAGGTTCCCATGTTCCCTCTATCTACCCTGCCATGTGCGGGATACAGCGTGAAGATGAGAGAGAGAGATAGAGATAATCCATCAACAAATGAACAAACGTAACAAACATCAATGTTATACTCCTTGATTATAACAAAAATACACTTACACTTAACGTTTTATAAGATATATTATTTATATCACCATATTTATAACCAATTATATTTTTTTATTCTAACTCTGTATATTAATTTCAATATGATTTTGTATTTTTTGTCTTATTTCAGGAACCTATATACCCAAACCCTTATCCACCTCGACCATTAGCAGCAACAGAAAAACTAGAAGCTAGTTCTGAAGAAATAGACACTGACATACAATTACCTATCCTAGAAAAGCTGTCCATCTTCAAAAACATCGTCGCGAACCGAGAAAGGAAAAAGGATGACAAAAATCTTATATCCAAGCCACAAATTCATCCAATTCACGACACATCTCTCCACCATCCAGAGCGTAAAATCGAGAAGAAAGACCAAGCAAAACTACCAGACGACTTTCCAACAAAAATAACAACAGTCCCAGAATTTAAGCCAACTCTGCCTGATGTTTTCCTAGATGATACAATCAAATTATCAGATGGGTACATAGCGGGCTTAAAGAAAATTGAGGACAACTATGAAGAATACTATAATGATGACAATTTGTACGACGATTATATGCAAAGCAATACAATGACCAGCTATTTGATAGAAAAAGTCCAAGAATTGCATGATTGGATATCATCAGATCCTGATATTGAAGGTAAATCGGAGAAACACAATACTGGCAACGAATTTGGGCAGCTTTTGAAAGCTTTAAATGAGAGTATTATCGAAGGAAACGTTACAATAGTAATGAGTAAATTAAAAGATTTGTATTTCGGGGAAAATTTCACAAATTCAAACCAAACGCGAAAAGTTATATTGAGTAACAGTACAAATTTACTATCGTTTGGTATTCTGACACTGGATGTGATGCTGTTGCATAATATTCAGCTAATGGCGTGGGAGAGTCAGGTAAGATTTACTATGAATTTATGCAATCTATAACTTAAGCCCTAAGGATTCCTTAAGGGAAATGTTTAAAAAGATTAATATATGGACCGTTGCATCTCAATATATTTTTGAAAATGTTATGTATGTCAAGAAAAATATTAATAAGTTTACTAAAATCAGTGATGTACATCATATTAATAGTTAGTGCGCCTGTAACTCGATTGCATCGAGTCTGTAATTCTTTTATGGGACAGGGTGTACGCTTTTACAATAGGATCCCAGAAAACGTCAGAAAAAATTTTGTTTCACAATTTATAAAAGTTGTGAAAAGACGTTTGTGTGTTAAAGGTTATTACCATATTAACGATTTTATAAATGATAACACGCCTTGGGAATGAAATGCTCGCTTCAGGCTGTTTCAAATGTATCATTGTCGCATTATTATATAATGTAAAGTTTTGTTAAAAAAAGACATGTCCCGCTGAGTTTCTTTCGCCGGCTCTTCCCAGGTCTGAGGCAGTTACTTTAGTGAACTGGTCGTAAATTAAAAAAACGAAGCTTGTGACTTCTTAATTTGAATAAAAATATTTGAATTTGAATTTAAATTTATGATATAATTTTAATTTGTACGAATGTATACTATTTATAGAAAATATTTGGTCTAAAAAAGTTTCATTTGTCTAGTTTGCTTGTGATAAGGTTTCATTTATCAATAAACCGTGATTACTACTCAATAACTATCCATAAATATAAAATACATTAAAGCGTTAATATTTCATTATTTATATTTTCATTTTAAATTACAGGAATCATCTCGCAATAAAATGCTGAAAGATCCAGATGTTTTTGCATTCAACGCTCTTTTTATGGAACCAGGAAAAGTAGAAGCCAAAAGGAATGAAATATATCATCAATATGATAATCCTGTTCATGGGTAAGTTATGTTTCATTTAATTATTTATTTTTAAGTAAAACAAACAGTAAATTACAAAAAATAAACTAATAACACACTAAAATTAAAACAGATACCAATAAAGTTTCCACAGATTAAAATGTTATTTTTTTTTTAATCATGGTCATGGTCATGTCGCTGTCATCCGACGATTGATCTGTGTCAAATTGCAATTAGTCGACCAGATGACAGTTGACGTGTAATGATAGATGACGGATGATGGTGGTGGATGACGGATTGATGAAGTAAGAGGTAACAAATGTTACCCTCACGAACTTTTTAAATGAATTATATATCAAGCAATTGTTATACAATTTATTTTAATTAAATATTTTTGTGAGTGATTTTAATAATTTAGTTAGCGGCAAATATTTAATGTTATTATTTTAGAATTACCGCTCCCATTAAATTACTGAAAACACTATTGTAATTGATATAAATACTATGTTTTTATATTTCAGGAAAAAACAGAACCGTCTAGATGATGATAGTGACATAGAAAAGAATCTTCTAGAAAATGTCTTAGAAATTGGCATGAGTACAGCAAGAGCTGCCATACATTTAGGGAGAGCATTTAAAAATACAAAGTAGGTATTATATGTTACGAGGCCTGTCGTGGCGCAGCGGCACAAACGTGTGACCGTAACCGATGGGTTGAGGGTTCGATCCCCAGTCGAGGAAATGTAATATTTAATATTTTCAATTTAAATATTTAATGTTTTCATTTCTTCGCTCTGGTACAAGGCAAAACACGGCGCTGAGTTTTGCCACTCAACATGCCATACCTCAAAATTAGGCGGAAAGTGAGGAACGGAAGTGGAACGGAGTGTCTTAACCCTGCCATGTGCGGGATACAGCGTGAAGCTGAAAGAAAGAAGGTATAATAAGGTATATTAAATAAATATTACATATTATAATATAACCGACACGTAAACTTACGACACTGGAATTAATTGGTGTCACCCCATAATAATTGAAGCCTATCGGGTCGTAGGTTCTCAAGTATGCGATTGTAAACGTGACCGGTGGCAGAACGTAGCGGAGTATTTTAACACTTTGAAAGATTTCTCTGCTTACTCTGCCACGTGTGGGATACACAGTGAACTTGAAAAAGAAAAAGAAATATTTTTGTGAAATTGTATATTCTTGATTTACTGTAACTCACTATCGAATAAAAAAAATAAAAGTAAAGCGCTGTTTTTGTGCTAATATATATTTATAATAAACTTGTGTATGTGGGAAGTATGTTCAGTAGAGATGCCTATAAATGCCTTAGCTTTGTCAGTCAGTACAACAGCACGTTTGGACGTACACAATAGCATACTGGTACCGACGCTGTAATACGGCAGCGAAACGTGGGTATTACAGAAAAAGAATGTAAGAAAGATGTATAATGTGGTGATTCCTTTATAGGATATGCGGAGTCATTTTAGCTGATCGCATACCCAATGAGTAGTTGGGCACGTCGAGCGAATGAGTGATCACTCATTCGCTCGACGTGCCCAAACTTGAACCTGAGCACGTTCTTCATTCTCACTGTGACATCCACGCTAGTACCTGCCATTCTGTGTATCTCTTCATTGGGTATGCGATCAACTAAACTGACTCCGCATATAGTGCCCAGAAAGAATGGCAAAAAAGATTTATGAAGAAAAAGTGAGTGGTAAGAGAAGGAGGGGGAGACCTCGGTTGACCTTCGAAAACACAGTATCTACGATACTGAAGGAGGGTCAGGTAAGGAGCATGAGGACCCCCCGGAGGGCATGTATGAAGTGATTGATGACAGTGAACGAGGCGAAGGAGGTATTCCGAGACCGTAGCGTTTGGCGCTCCGCTCTCTCTGCCTACCCCGCTAGAGATACAGCGTGGATCAAAGTTAAGTTAGGTGTTTGTTCTGTTAAACATATTAATCTCAGAACTAGTTCGAATTGAAAACATATATTTTTATCGAGTCGATTTATCGAGGAAAGAATCCATCGGTTATATTATTAGGTTATTAGTTTAAGATCTAACCTACAGTGGTTTACATAAAAACTACATATTAAGTTTAAGTTTAGGGAAAGTTGCCAAAAGATCATAGTGAAAATGGCATTTAAATCTGATTAGCCGTTTCTGAGATCAAAGCGTACAAACGCACAGACAAACAGGCAAAAAAATAAGTGACTATTAAAGGTATTAATAATAATTAGGCGCGAGGTTTAATAATGCACGAAAATTTAGGCAAATAAAACATAATAATTATATATTTTTTTTTCTTTCAGAATGGTTTTAAACCAGCTATCCAACAGAGAGGCACTCGCTACCAACATACAAAATCAAATATCCCGCAACATTGATGCCAACAGTCACGCGCTAAATCACTTGCAAACGTCATTCAACAGAAATGACAGCTCCAGTGCTGCCAGCAACATGAATTTTACCGACTTAGATTGTGTGTGGTTGTTGTATTGTAAGAATTTAGTTGCTACTGGAAAATTAAATGCTCCTTATGGGACAATGGCTAGAATAAACGGGTAATTTGTTAATTTCAAGTTATGACATAGTATGTTTATTACTTATTAAAAAAAATAAACCATGAAGTTATTTATAAAAAGCATAATCAAAAAAGTACTTGGCTAAAAAAGAAAAAAAAAAATCTTTTATATTAGCTTAGATAACAATATATATATATATATATATATAACCTTAAACAGAGGCCTTCGGATGCAGTGGCACAAGCGTGTGACTGTAAACACAACAGGCTGTGGGATGTAATGAAGTATTAAAAATGTTCTAATGATATATTTAATATTTTCATTTATTCGTTCTGGTAACAAGACCAAGCGCGGCGTTGAATTTTGCCACTGGAATGGAAAAATACATTCTCAGGTTCCCTATGCGTGTTCTCAGGGTGTATCTGAAAAAAAAAATAATCAAAGTATTTTTTTAAATAAATACTAATGTATCCATATGAGGTAATTTGTCTATAATATTTATTTCATAGGTTAGCGTTAAGAATGTTAACAGGCGAGCTACCTGCAGACAGAGCATTTGACACAATGCTATATGAAGTCCTTACCGGATGGAGTGAACTAAAATGCACAGACATGTTTCCGAGGTATTAATAATATTTTATAGTTATTTGGCTCTAGAGCTTGATATATTTACATTTCGTCAGAAAACATAACACTAAGAAAATAGCAATGGAATCTAACTGTATCTTTTTTTTTAATCTGTTATGCAAAAGTAAAAGATATATGTAAAAGAATAACTTAATAATTTGAAATATTTATTTCTTTTTAGATGCAGTAAAGCAAATCCAGCAGCTGTAGTTCTAGACTCCATATTGCAACCATTGAGAAAGTCACAAACATCTAATAGATTATAAAAAAATAAAAATACAGTGTTAAGGGTACAGTACACATACGTTTATTTATATCTCGAATTAATTGTTACATAAAAATGGTTACATAAAAATAATAAATTCTGCGAAAATACGTTTTTGAAATACAAAATAAATTGGCGATGTATATTTTTTTATATTATTAATATATTTTGTTCTGAAATGAATATTATTTTATCAAAAATAATATTTAAATCACATAATATATAAGTCGATACCTCTTGTCATTTTAGATAACCAAATTAAATCATTGTTATTTTAATTATAAAATGCGCAATTTAAAAAACATCTTTAGTTTTATATATGTAGAAATATCTTAATGAATATTTTTTCTTGTTTTTTATATTAAATTATATGAATATTTATATTATTGACTAGAACGGCCATCCTCGTTAAAGTTGCTATTCAGTTAACCATTTTGACAAACAAAAATAGCAATAAAAAAAAATAGCAATAAAAAAAGTGGGGAAAGGAAGTGGAACGGAGTGTCATAACACTAGGTTTCACTTCCGTTCCCTCTGCCTACCCTGCCTAGTGCGGGATACAGCGTGAAGCTGAAAAAAAAAATAGCAATATGTGTCAATAAGTACAAAGCTTTTGAATATTTATATATTAAGAACCAAAAATATTCTTAAGCTTTATAAGATACAATGTGCATTTAATATGAAATATATTGTTCGTTTCAATATTATTCCAGTGATAAGAGTGATTTATATATTTACAAAAAATAAATATCTATTTTTACTATGTTTTAAAGTGTTATTCCACACTTAGGACAGAAAATACTAAACTTAAATTTAAAAAGCGTATAATTTTTTTTTATATATTCCATTCCAGAGGCGCGGGTTCATCCTGCTTCGTTCAAAAAATTTTTATACGCTTTTTAAATTTGAGTTTAGTAAATAAATATCTAATAAAAAAAATTATAGTACATAAATATTGTCGAAAATCACTTTAGTATTATTAATAAGTTTTTATTTTTATAATATACTTTTTAAATATTTTTGATCCAACTAAATGGACTTTTATGATCATAGACTTTTTAACGGTTGAATATTTTAATGTTGTCGATGCAATGTTAATATTATCGAGAACATTAAAATTTTGTTAATTAAAACCAGACAAGCGACCTGCTTCGCGGCTTCGTCTGCTTAAACTTATGGTTATATTAAAAAATAAATACAATATTTTTATATAAGTACGTACGTAATTTAAGTGAATGTGGAACAAATACCTTACAAACTTTCACATTTATAAAATAAGTAAGATTTTTGTTGTATGTCTTTGTTCTTTAAGTAAATAATGTTGAACTAGTCTATGGTCAATATCAATTGTTATTTTTTTATATATAATTCGATATCATATGTGTTGCAGACGAAGAAAGTGTTATAATATAGACTGATCTAATACATAACATAAAAAATATTTATTGTTTTTATTTTACCATAATCTTATTCAAATTCCTTTTTACATTATAAATCATTTAGGATACAAATATTAACTTTGTACAAAAAGGTATGTAATTTAAAATCTTCGTCTCAGTTTCACGCTGTATCTCGTATGGCAGGATGGCAGAGGGAACTTGGGAACCTAATGTTAAGATCAATTGGTTCCTATTTCCATTTAAAATCTTAGAGATTTAAAAAAAATATTGTGAACGTGAACATTACTGTTTAAAATATTAGTGATTATTTTTGTTAGATTACGTAAAGTTCACCAAGGATAAAATTAAACTGTACTAACTATCTCTTTTATGTATATATTTAAATGAATATACCTAGAAAACGTAATATTATATCTTATTATAATTAGATTTAAATTTTTCTCTCTCCCTCTCAGCTCATCCCGCACTAGGCAGGGTAGGCAGAGGGAATGGAAGTGAAACCTAGTGTTATGACACTCCGTTGCACTTCCGTTCCCCACTTTCCGCCGAATTTGAGGCATTGCGTGTTGATTGGCGGAACTCAACGCCGCGCTTGGTCTTATTACCAGAGCGAAGAAAATGAAACATTAAATATTTAAATTGAAAATATTAAATATTTCATTTCCTCGACTGGGGATCGAACCCAGAACCTGTCGGTTACAGTCACACTCTTGTGCCGCTGCACCACGACAGGCCTCAAATCCAATGTTGCTAAATGGCTGGAAAATAACTATGAAAGTGATTTTAAATGAAACATTTTTAACCGGATTAATTGCGTATATTGAATGGTAAACATTTTTAGAAATCCGACGTTTCGAAAACTTTACAGGAGTCCGTGGTCACGGGTAGATTGAGGTGAAATTTGTCTGTCATTTGATATAATTATATCAAACTGACGCAAGAAATCATTATTAATTGCCTCACGAAGTGCCCGGGATTTTTACAGAATGAGCTGACTGTATCTTTAATCTAGTGATCGAGATTTATTTATTTTTTAATGATTCCCAGGTGTTGGAAAGTTAGATTAAATTTAAGATGTTTTTGTATTTCAATAACCTCATGAATCATTATAGGTATATATCAGCTCTTCTTAGCGAGGATGTGGGGCTTCTTAAAGCTGATGAAGTGGTTCGGCTTTTCCGCTGTATGCTCACACACAGCTGACTTCAATACGTGCTCATTCTTGACATCGGAGATGTATTCCTTCACCCTAACACCGATGCTTCTCTTTGATTGACCTACATGTAATAAGACACAGACACAATCAAATTTGTATACACCTGCACATTGCAAAGGAATATTACGTTTTACTGATCTCAAGAATTGGCTCACTTTCTTTTTAGGCTTCATCATAGTCTTAATAGAAGCTTTACCCCCTTCACTTATGGTAAAAGTGCCGGTTGCCTCTTTGTTAGCCACTTTGCGTTGCTTGCCGGTTGCCTCTTTGCGTTGCTTGTTGGTCTTCTGACAACGCTTGCGGGGAACTGGCTTCTTGTTCTGATGAAGGGCAGTCTTCACCTGTCGAAGCTATCCTAGGTGTTCAGCATCGCAGAGGTATCGGGTTTGTTTTACAAAGAATTGCCAACGGTAGATAACTGTGTAGGGTGGTGATGAGATTCACCATTGAGGTATGTATTGGTGTGCGTGGGTTTCCTATATATATATAGGCAGAGGCAATTAAGAAATCGTTGGCGATAGTTTGATAAAGTAATTATATCAAATGACAGACAAATGCCAATGAACATTATTATATGAAAATGATTTTTACATTCATAGCGATGCTCTTTCTTTACAAATATGTAAAGTCATAAAATATATAGATATATTAAAAAAAGATATGTAATAATCGATACTTTTAATCGGACTATTCGATAAGCTATCGTCGTCAGTAGCAATAAGAAAAATATACATTTTTATGTTATAAATAGCAACACTGAACATTAATGGCGGCGAAGCGGTAACTGGCTTTTATTAATATTTTGTGTTCAGTCAAAGAAATGGTAAAATGGATGGTTTTATTAATACTAAAATAGAAACGCAAACGATATACGAAATATATCGAGCATGTCGTCTCTGCGGCGCGGGTGCTGGCTACAAAATGCCTATAATACAAAACGTTGTCGACTTGGATGTAAGCGAAGTGGAACTCAAGCAGAAAATACGTGATTGTGTACAAATTGAAGTAAATAATTATTCTTTATTATTGTATTTATTAATTATATATCATTTAAATGTTATATGTAAAATATCTGTAGCATTTTTTTTGTATAATTTTGACAAGCCATTTGTTTTGACGCTATACGATAGTTGCATTGTAACAGATATTGTTCTGTTTTATCTATTATTTAATAATAAATAGATAAATATATCGAATTATAATAATAAAATATAAGTAGATCGTATACATTATGAGATTATTTTCTTATTTATATAGTATTATCATAAAGAATCAGGTTAGGAGAGCTATGTAAACATTAAAAAGTTAGGTTATACTTACAAAAAAAAATATCTAATTATACTGTAATCTCCAACAAATATATTTAGCAAACAAATCACATTGATAATAAAATTGAAAATATTTATTTATTATTATCATTTCTATATTGCATATTTAGAAACAAATTAAGTACATTTAATATATATTCTCAGAGGGACAATCAAAGCTGCCTGTAAAATCACTTTCATATAGGAAATAAGAATATGTTGTTAAGCTTTGACTTAACTAATATAATGAAATTGAAGAGTTTGTTTGGAACTACTGTTTCCAACAATTACCATCAGGTGACCCGTACGCTTGATTGCTGTGTCTCATAAATAAATAATAAAATAATCTTATACCGATTATGACAAGCCAGAAATCACTTGTGGAATTTTATTATACATATAATTATATACCATGGCCCATTACAAAAATTATATTCTTTTCAATGTGAAAACTGAAAATATTGTGTCTATACATTTATTATTTTAATGTACAGTAATTTGAGGACTGTTGTGATGCAGCGGCACAAGCGTGTGACTGTAACCGACAGGTTGTGAATTCAATCCCCAATGAAGGAAATTAAATATTTAATATTTTCTTTTTTTTGCTCCGGTACAAAGCAAAACGTGGTGCTGAGTTCTGCCGCCCAACACACAATGCCTCAAATGCGGCGGAAAGTGGGAAACGAAAATGGAATGGAGTGTCTTAACATTAGGTTCCCAAGTTCCCTTACCTACCCTGCTATGTGCCAGCGTGAACTACAAGATCGAGACGGCGGTTAAAAGATAGTTTTTGTTACAATTTCAGGTCCACCAAGATGACAAAATGCCGCCACTCATTTGCGAATTGTGTGTTGATAAAGTGAATGATTTCTATGAATTCCTCGAGATGTGCAGACAGACCAATAAGAGAACTAGATTGAGATTGGGCCTGCCGCCGCAAACAATGCCTAGAGGAGCTGTAAGTCATATATATATGTATATGTATATATGTATGTGTATGTGTATGTGTATGTGTATGTGTATGTGTATATATATATATATATATATATATATAAAATAAAATAAATATAAAATAAAATCTGTTAACGACATGTATATACATGTCGTTAACAGATTTTATTTTATATTTTAATAAGAAACAGAAAGAGAAAAAGCTTCACAGCTTCAACTATGTTAGTGACTGTATAGAAACATATATATATATATATATATATTTAATATATATATTTTAATATTCCAGCCTGACGCAGAAGATTGCATATTGGGTATTACCGAGCCAGTTTTTATAAATGACGATGACAACGAGCCTCTAATAAAAACAAAACAAACAAAAAATTTCAAGGGAAACTTGAAAAATATTAAAAGTAAAAATTCTGATAGTAAAATGAAGGTATGATTTTTATTCTGTTTAATTAATGGTGCCTTTTTTTTCTTTTAAGTGGGAATTGAACTTGTGACCATTCTGTTTATAAGAAGTGGTTGTGGGTTATAACCCCCTTTGGCGGAATTTGGGATTGGGGCACAAGTGAATAAGGCAAAGCTCCGTGGACACTTAACACCCCTCGAACTTTTCTATCACTAGATTATCAGGTTCCCTCTGTACCCTGAAAACAGCAGGGTAATAGGAAGCCGGGAACCTAGTGTTAAGACATTTCTTTATCTATTTTGATGTGAATTCTATGAGCATTGCCTGTTGAATGACGGAGCTCAACTCTGCACAGTGCCTCACTTACCAGAGTGAGGAAATGAAAATATTATATATTTATAATTTTTTTTAGTGATTATATGTATGATATTTTTTTAACTTCACGCTTTACCCCGCTGTATGACTGTAACCGACAGGTTGTGGGTTCGATCCCCGGTCGAGGAAATGAAATATTTAATATTTCCAATTTAAATATTTAATGTTTCATTTCTTCGCTCTGGTAATACGGCAAAACGCGACGTTGAGCTCCGCCGCTCAACACGCTATGCCTCTAAATTCGGCGGAAAGTCGGGAACAGAAGTGGAACGGAGTGTCTTAACACTTGGTTTTCGAGTTCTCTATGCCTACCTTGCCTCGTGCGGGATACAGCATGAAGCTGAAAAAAAAAAAGATTTTTAATTTTTGATATATATTTTAGTAATTAAGAGTTAATTAGAGCAGGCGAAGCCGCGTGCTGGTCACTGGTGTATTAATTGATAAGTGAGACTTGTTCCCAGATCCAATTACCAACAAGAAAAGATACAAAAAGGAACAGAATTGAACCTAGGTCTTTGCGTAGTAAACAGCCGAGCCCGCCTCGTTTGAGAGGTACCAAGAGAATGCACGAGGATGATGTTGCTTTGGGCAGTTTGCAGGTAATTGTTTTTCTAATATATATATATATATATATATATATATATATATATATATATATATATATATATATATATATATATATATATATATATATATATATATATATATATATATATATAATATATATATATATATATATATATATATATATATATATATATATATATATATATATATATATATATATATATATATATATATATATATATATATATATATATATATATATATATATATATATATAATATATATATATATATATATATATATATATATATATATATATATATATATATATATATATATATATATATATATATATATATATATATATATGTATATATATATATATATATATATATATATAATATATATATATATATATATATATATATATATATATATATATATATATATATATATATATTATATATATATATATATATATATATATATATATATATATATATATATATATATATATATATATATATATATATATATATATATATATATATATATATATATATATATATATATATTATATATATATATATATATATATATATATATATATATATATATATATATATATATATATATATATATATATATATATATATATATATATATATATATATATATATATATATATCCAGTTACCAGTCTTTTACTTAATTATTTATAAATTATTAATAATGTATAATAATTATAATGTTTTTTTTATTTTAGAAGTCAAAACGATCAACAGTGCCGATGCCCAAGTCGATATTAAAAAAAACTGAGGTATATATACAATTTTTTTTTATATGGACATGGGAACTTGGGAACTTAGTGTTACATATCTATACATATACATATACACATACACATAAACACACATATATATATATATATATATATATATATATATATATATATATATATATATATATATATATATATATATATATATATATATATATATATATATATATATATATATACATACATATACATATGTATGTATATATTTTTATCTTTTTTTCAGAATGAAGATATTTCTTATCTTACACAAAGATTGAGAGGTTCTAAAGAGAAAATTAGAGAAACGCCATTGAAAAAGGACAATTCACACAAAAAAGTGCAGTAAGTATAATCTATACATATATAATAAATCTGTAACTGATCTCTGTCTGTTCATGGAAGATATATTAAATAACATCTTATAGGGGGCGTTTATTTATGTAGTAGGGCATGAAATAGTGGTTTTCATTTTTTTTGTCTGATTGTGTGTTTGTACATGTTAATCTAAGAAACTGGGGTGTCTTAACAGTAGGTTCCCATGTTCCCTCTGCTTTCTTTGCAAACACATATAAAGCTGACACATATCCGAAAAAATACTCAGTATGTCTGTATGTATATCCATATTGTATATATACATTTGTAAATATATTGAATGTATGGCTTAGTTGGTCAGATCGCTTGGACGGTTTCCAAGAGGCGCGGGTTCAAATACTGCTAATAACGTTGTAACAAGCGTATAAAAATTTCGACGTAGCTTGATGGGAACGTATGGCTTAGTTGGTCAGAGCGATTGAGCGGTTTTCAAGAGGCGCGGGTTCAAATCCTGCTTTGTTCAAAATTTTTAGTACGCTTTTAAATTTAAGTTAAATATTTTCTGTACTAAGTGTGGAATAACACTTTAAAACATAGTAAAAATATTAAATGTTTATTAGTATGTTTGTATGTTTTACAGAATCATAGTGAAATCAACGCCGAGCAAACCTTTGGGAAAGAAAGATGACTTTTTTTGTAAAATATGCAAAAATCAATATAATAATTACAGAGCGTATTCCAATCATATAAGAATACATGAGAAGTGAGTGGTTTTTTTTTTTTTTTTCACGCTCTATCCCGCATTTAGTTAGGGTTAGGTTAGGTTAGGTGAGGGAAGTCAGTGTTGAGTCACGGTGTTGTAGATGTTTTTTTTTTTTTTGAGTGGTATTCAACGCCGTTTTGTGTCTATTAGAGTGGGGTGGATGAAAGTAATTTGAATATAATAATTTTCCCGGGAATTGAACCCGTAACTGGCATGGGCTAACTTGGGAACCTAGTGTTAAACTCCGTGCAATTGCCCATCGCCGAATTTCATCGCGCTTTGACTCATTACCAGATTAAAGAAATGTAAATATTTAATTTCCCTAGAATGGGAACCTTGTTTCGGCTTAACCCTCCCAGCAAGACAGTGACGCTCCCACTCCGCCATTAAAGTTGTATTTATCAAGAAAAGGTTACGTCATTTCAAAGTATTTAATTAGAAAAAGATTCACGCTGTATGCCGCACGAGGCAGGGTAGGCAGAGGGAACCCGGGAACCTAGTGTTAGGACACTCCGTTCCACAGCGTGATTCAAGCGGGCGAAGCCGCGGGCGGGTCGCCAGTGTTTACTATAATTATTTTTTTTTTTTTTAATTTGCAGGCCTTCAGAAAAGAAACAGTTAAAAAAAATGAAACCAGTCGAATGTGAGAATTGTGACAAAACATTTCCCAACAAGAATGTTCTGGAAGCACATTTATGTTCTAGTGGTAAGCTTTTTTGGTCACTTTTGATTGCGGAGTTAAACGCTGCACATAGGCATAGGGTGCTTGGAAACCACTCAATCAAGGCACTCCGTTTCCCATTCTCCGCCGAATTTGAGGTATTGCGTGTTGAGTGGCGGAACTCAACGCCGCGCTGTGCCTTGTTACCAGAGCGCAAATAAATGAAAATATTAAATATTTAATTTCCTCTCGTGTGTATCGAACCCACAACCTGTCGTTTACAGTCACACGCTTGTGCCACTGCGCCACGAGAGGCCTCATATCATACATATATATGTATGTACGTATGTAAATAGATATATATATATATATTGTTTCAGTCAATTGCACTCCTTGTGGTCGCAAGTTCAATTCCCGGAAAGCGTTAGCGGCACATAAAGCTTACTGTGTGCAAAGGAAAAAAGGTATTTTTTTTTAAATAACTCTAAGCTTCACGCTGTATCCCGCACAAGGCAGGGTAGGCAGAAGGAACTTGGGAACCTAGTGTTAAGACACTCCGTTCCACTTCCGTTCTCTACTTTCCACCGAATTTAGAGGCATAGCGTGTTGAGTGGCGGAAGAGAGATTAAGTACCAGAGCGAAGAAACGAAAACATTAAATATTTAAATTGAAAACATTAAATATTTCATTTCCTCGATCGGGGATCGAACCCAGAACCCGTCGGTTACAGTCACACGCTTGTGCCGCTGCGCCACGACAGGCCTCGTATTTTTTTTTTAAATAATATATTTATATTGATCCAATTTAAATACGCAACCAGCGTGTGAATGTAAACGACAGGTTGTGGGTTCGATCCCCGCTCGAGGATATGAAATATTTAATATTTAAATATTTATCGCTCCGGTACTTAATTAATTTGCGGCGTTAAGTTCCGTCAGTCAACGCGCAATGCTCCTAAATTCATTGAAAAAAAGGGAATGGAACAGAGTGTCTGAACACTAGGTAGGTTCCCAAGATTCCTCTGACCACTCTGCATTGTATGTAGTGATCAATTGATCATTTAGAAAGAACCTTCCCATTTTTTTTTAATTTTCTCTATTTCCAATTAAATTGGATTAAAAGAAAGAAAAAATTATATATAAAATATACTTTTAAAAGAAATAACTTTTATTTTAATTTCAGCATCAATAATAAATCCAAGATGGCTGAAACAAGTTAAGCCATTGCAAATAAGGATATCTAAATGTGATCCATTGTTGACGAAAACTTTGAATGAACATTATGATGTGTCCTGTGTGCCTTTTGTGAGTATTTCTTTTTATTTTTAAACTTAACCCTAGGTTCCCAGGTTCCCTTTTGAGGTAATAAATTTGATGTTTTGTTTTTAATGTTCTTGTTATTTCGGACTGTGGTGATGATTGCGGGATTTGAAGGTGCACCTCCTGATTGGAATTCTTTTTCAAAAATAAAAACAATGTTTTTTTTTTATTTATTATTACATAATCATTTTATTAATATTTCCATTTTTTCACTATGACGTGAAGGCGAGGCGCGGCGTTGGGTTCCGCCAATTATGTTCCTTCACACATCTTAACACCATGTTGCTGTTTGAGAAAATTAAATATTACATCTTTTCATTTCTTCGCTCTGGTAAATTAGAGGTAGACAGACGCTGCGTTGAGTTACGCCACTCAACTAGCAATGCCTCAGATTCTATTATTAACATCTTAACGCCAGGTTCCCAAGTTCCGTCCCCCTTGTATTAGTTACAGCGTAGAAAAAAAAAAAGTTAAAAACCATTATTTTTTTTTTCTTTACAGGACTATGGGTTAGACAAAAGTTGCCTCTACCCGTACATATCTCCTCGGTTCCATATAAAAACGGAGCCAAGTTACATGGTCAGCATAAATGATGATATAAAAGATGCTTTCGACACGGATAAATATATACACTGGGACTCCGAGGACACCGCCACTGATACAGACGCGGAGGATACTAAAAAAGTAGACTCGTTGACAAGTATCGCGCTGAAAAGTATCTTTTCGTCCAATCTGTTGGGAAAAGTGCCTAAGAAACGGCGTAAAGTCAAAGCGGAGAAAGCGTTCGATTCGATACTTAATGCTAGTGATGTGGATTGTGATATTCGATTGGGTATCGATAGTATAATCGATAGATTAAACGATACGAACGACACTATTAAGAATAAAAATAGCGATAATGATTCGCTTTTTGGTGATGATAAATCGCAATCGGTAACTAATGATGATTTCGATGCGTTGTTCGGTGGTGGTAATGATAAGAATAATGATAAAGTAGTCAACAATGATGATTTTGATTCGTTATTCGGTAGTAAAGTTAATGATAGTAATGATGTAAATAAATCGTCAGAAACTAATGATAGTGTTGGTGTTGGTATAAATAGTGATGTAAATAATGATTCGATTGTAAAGTTAGATAATGATAATAGTATGAATGGTAATGAAGTTGATGAAAGAAGAGATGAAGTTGGTCGTAATGATTCAGCTGATAATATTAGTAATGATGTGAGCAAAGTAGATGATATAGAAGAAAGGAAAGAAATTAACGAATGTGCATCTAGTAATGATAAGTTTGAAGAAACAATAAAAGAAAATGAAAGCAACGTACAAAATGATAATGATAGCGACAAGTCAAATTTAGATTTAAATAAGTTGAACGAGACTGATTCAAAGGAAATATCAGACCCGGAATCTAATGATAAAAATCTGAATGATATTCAAGTTAATGACCTAATTAATGATAATAATGATGTTACCAATGACAGTGAAAGTCCTAAAAAAATAGAAGAAAATGAAGAAATTAAATTAAATGAATCAGAAAATATAAGTGATTCAATACAAACTGAAACTGTAACTGAAGGAAATAAAGTAAATGAAAATTATATAAAAGAAAGCACAGATTATAAATTAAGTAGTGAAAACGTCAGCACGGAAACGTCAAACAGCACAGATAAAATAGAATCAATGGAAGCAGTTAAAGAAGTCCTAACATATAACAAGCCCATAAACGGGGAAGACTTGGAAGATATCAATATGGAAGATTTGGAAGATGTCAGTGAATCAGAGGTGGACGATAAGAGACTGATGGCGGAGTTGGACGCCCAAATAGGTGAAGAGAGGAAAGTGTGACATTGGAAATGAAAATTCAGACATTGCGGATGAGACATTGGTATGTTGGTACATTGTATTGAAAGTTGAGTATAGTTTATGGTTTTAAATAAAAAAATCAGTTCAGTGCTTTTTTTTATTAAGGTTCCTTTTGGGTACTTTTTTTATGGTAAAATGAAAAAAAAAAGTCCAAATGGGTGATTCTTAATTTTTTTTTTAAGTTCCAAATGTTAAAGAAATAATGTTAATATTAAAAAAAAGGGTTTATCTTTTTTGGTAAAATATTTTACATTTTTATTTTAAAATTGGAAAAAAAATGTCTTCTGATAAAAAAATAATTGAATTTTTTCGAATTCAATTTTTAAATAATAATTCGGGTTCAAATATATTAGAAAAGACGCTAATGTTTTGGACAAAAAGTATTGTTTATTTTTTTGTAAAAAAAATCCTTTTATTACTTTTTCTTTTTATTTAATTTAACATTAAAAAATGTATATTGTACAAATCCAATTGTTTAGTAAAAAAATTGCACAATTATTTTTTTTTTTTTAATCCACTTTCGTAGAAATTGAGTTAAAACTAAAAAAAAAAAGGTTAAATACAATTTTTATGTTAAAATATGTTCCTTTTGGAAGTTTTTTTTTTTTCGAATTCCATTTTGTTTACGTGAAAATTCAGATGATATGAATCAGACTATAGTAAGCTCATATTGGTTATCTTGATTTTTTTTTAAGAAATTAAATATTTTTTTATCTTTAATATTAAATAACATTGAAGTAAAAAAATATTTTTATATAAAAATGCTCTTTTCCGGTTTTTTTTTAAATATATATTTAAAAAAAATAAAATAAAATTTTGCAGAAATAATAAATTGTAGACGAAAATAAACTAATAAATAAGTAAATGAATAAATATCCGATAAATCGAATTAAGACATTGGGTTTCAATTTTGTGGTATTTTTTTAACAAAATGAAGTAAACTGTGCAATATTTTTTAATAAAATATATTTTTTAACGTTCTTTTATTTTTTTTTTATTAAAAACAAAAAAAATAATTAAAAACACACAAAATAGGTATAAAGATTTATATTTGAAATATGAAAAATTTATACAG